>CAMGYJ010000002.1:14879516-14925663 GCA_946122785.1 Linum tenue | reverse complement strand
GCGTTCATTTGTAAATTTGATTGTCCATTATTTAACCAATATTAATTTTGTTTCTAATAGATGTACAAATAAGATAATAAATATGTTTCTCATTGTGTTAAGAGATATATATTAATGTAATGGCCAAGATGAAAGGTCGATCGCTAACATATGCAAGAATGACATTTGTTGTCCTCTCTCATAGATTAACCTTAACAACTAATTACATGTATCCAAAGTGTATATTAGGCTGGAAATCATAGTTTATATCATCATACTTGGAAAGTTTTAGTTGGATCTCTTTATATGCGTTTAGCTTATTGACACGCCAAAACACAACACCTAACAATGGCCAAGTGTAACCAATGAAAGGGACTGCAGTATAGTGGCACAAGTAATAAATATCGAATCCACGGGTCTCTAGAGTTACTATTACTCAGCTTCAGTTCATTATCTAGCAAACTAGATTAAGAATTGATTGATAAACTACTCTACTGACTACTCTACTAATTACAAGTTGGGAACTCACTTAGGTATGATTCCCCCTAGCTCCTCAATTAGGTCCAAGTTGCAATAACCTTTGGTTGTTCTACTGTTGATTAAACTGCGGAAGATCCTAAATTAGCTTGGAATCTCTTAAGCTGACCAAGCCCTCTCAGTCCAACTACCCGGCAGACGACTAGTCTTCACCAGGATAGAAAGCTGAGGCTATGAACACAGAACTCCACTACCGGAATTGGATTCCAGTACAAAGCAGTAAACTGGCTAACTCTCGTATAGCCAATCTCCTACTATCGAATGAAGGGACTCTAACAACCTAATCAGATTCTATCTATCATAGGTTAAAGCAGAAATCAAGAGAATTTGATCAAGATTCAATTGACTCAATAAATCATGCCTCAATCGATTATAATCAAACAATATAGAATCCAAAACTTCATACAAGAAAGATCCTAACTCATGGAACTAGGATTCCTCAAAACCTAAGTGGAGGGAAGTTACTCCATAGAGAAGAGAGAGACTGCAGAAATCTGATCTAGATCTTCAATCTCCATCTCCAAGCTTGATTCCCGAGCTCCAATGGTGAAGAAATCCTCCAAAATAGCTCCAAGAATATTTCCAAGTCGCTCTCTCTCTCTAGGGTTCGTCCCTTGGGTGTTTGGGATCCAAAACCCAGCTCTTCCCCCTTCCTTTGGCTGAAAATCGGGTTTTAAACAGCAATTCCCGACTCGCACGGCCAGGGTGCACGGCCGTGCACCTCACCATTCTGGCCGTGCACTCCAAAACGCGCCGTATCATTAAATTCGACCCTCAGGCTTCTTGCACGGCCAGGTGCACGGCCGTGCGTGCCCACGCACAATCCCGTGCGTGCCCACGCACAATCCCGCACGGCCAAACTGGTTACTTGCACGGCCGTGCGTGGCCACGCACAATCCCGTGTGTGCCCACGCAACTTCCTCAGAACCTCGCCATGCGTCCGATCCTTGTCCAATCGACCTCAAACTCGCTCCCAAGCCTCCATTCACGTACTAGGACCTGAAATATCACAAACAAGCACAACCTAGCGTGAAATCGGCCTAAAACACGAGAATCAATACCTCAAACGGAGTAAGAATGGGGGTAAAAACATGTGTAAAGAACGAGTCATCAAATTCCCCCACACTTAACTGTTTGCTTGTCCCCAAGCAAACCTAACTCAAACCAATGCAGCTCTCTAGACCTCTATAGCAACAAACAACCCCGATCGTCGGTAGAGGATTTCCTAGATCATATAGCAGCTTACGAGGTCAACTGGTCTTCTAAGACGTTCCCTATCTCTCTCAATGCGAGTACTAGACTCAAGCCAGGATCATGAGAAAAAGTAGAAGTAAGACAATCAGTTCATGGATAAAGGGACTCACACCATTCACAACCAAGGACTCGTTGTACCGGGGTTCCCTTTCACTTCATTTCACCGTTGGAACCCCTTTTTGCACTTTCATTCACATTTTCCTTGTTTTTTTTTTCTTTCACTTAGCAGGGGTTCCAACTGAGTCTTTTGCACGGTCGACCCTTATTAGTCGAGCAAGAGCAATTTCTGTACACCTGGCGCTCACCAGGGTACTTCTTTTAACTCCTTTTCCTCAACTCGTGTGGAGGGTCAATGGAATTAAGGGGGGTCGGAAGCTCTATCCGTGCCCTTAAAAACACATCCTCAAGTAGGCAAACCGTTCAACGGGTGGAAGTTTTACTTGTACTAGAGACAACTTAGCTTCACCTTGTAGGAGTACCCCACTAAGGATCACTAAAATCTCTTCCAAAACCCGATTTTTTGCAATGAACGGTGCCACACACGTTGGGCTTACCCCATGTTTAAGATTTCAATGATTTCGACATGGAGGACCAACTGCTTTTCATTTCTCACATGAGCACCCTGTTCGATACACGAGTCCATAACACAATCCAAATAGAGTCACCATTACCACATGAATTCAACGGTCTTAGCTCCACTAATTCACAAAATCAACTGACACAGCAGAGAGCTAGATAGGAAAAATCTTATACTTCAACATCCTCCATAGTGCTACACTACCTCCCTAGGTTGCACATTACTATAGAGACTGTCAATTCAAAGCATACTGAGTAGGCAATTTGCAAGGAAACACGTACTTGGAGCCCTCAAATTTAAAAATTTGGACAGTGGACTAGGCTCCAAGCGCACAAACAGCCAAACATTCACCCGCATACATAATCGAACACCCCCCCACACTTAAGCACGACATTGTCCTCAATGGAGGAAAGATAAGGAGGGTAGAACGAAGTTACCAGATTAAGGGTGAATGATGATGGACGGGGCAGGCGGTGCATTCCAGGAAGAGAGAGTGATCAGAACACAAACACCACACAAAATCTCACAAAGGTTGAGTTATTGACTCTAAAATCAAATAACAAAACTGACTCAACCGAGGAGAAATAGAGAAAGAAATGCAAACCGACTGGTTGGGTTGCCTCCCAACAAGCGCTTCTTTCACGTCGTGAGCCGGACGATGGCTCCTAAGTTTCGGTCCATGCTAGAACCTCCTTGAAGTTGAGGTTCTCGTCAATGAGGTGGAGTCGCAAGTCACGAGCATGTGGTATGACTGGTGATGGAAGCTCGTGCACTTGACGCAGATGAAGTCTCCACCCTCGAGACCTCTTCTTCTCTTCTCTCGTCTCATTGCCCCAAACCAGATAAGACAGCATCGATTGGCCACCATCGCGTCCACCAAGAGGGACCGATGTCGATGTGGCCTTGGTCTGGCAAAGAGACACTGCAAATGGGTCCTTGCCAAGCAGCTCCTCGAAGTTTGGTGGAGATATCACATGTAACTCATGGCCGGTGCAGGCCTCTTCCACCGCAACTTCATCCTCAGCCTGGACGCCAATTGCTTCCTCAACCCCCCTTCCTTCTTCAAGTGGTATCACCCCTGGGAAATGATCGAGAACTTCCTCTTCTTTGCTTTCTTCCTCATCCTCCACAACTTCTTTCTGCACCCTTTCTTGCTCTTCTTCTTCTAGCACAGATTGGAGAGCAAGTCGCCATGCAATTTCTTCAATGAGCTCATCGTGCATCTCCTCGATCGGGCCCAGCATGTTAGAGCAGAAATAAGGAATTGTGTGATCTGCAACCAGAGGACTTTCCTGATCATGATTATCATGGGAGTTCTCTGTGATAACTTCTGTATGCTCCTCAACATCCCCATAGCCTTTGTCACCCTCCTCCTCTTCTAGTATGATAGCAGAAGGGTGATCTTGAGCAGGTTGTGCATAAGATTTCTCAAGATCCTCGAGGCTCTTCTTTATGCTCAGGAGGGTCTCCTCTGTTTCACGGTAGGAGAACCCAGTTTGGGCATTGTCTGGGATATCCATCTTTGGAAAGGATGTCTCAGGTACTCGAGCAATCTGCTCCACGAGAAGCCTCAAGTGATAGTTTGGATCTGGCTGATGGAGGAATTCTTCTTGATAAGGAGATTGTTCTTGAAATACCCAGGGGTCTGATTGTTCTTCGTAGGATGGGGGTTGGTACTGAAACCCGAATCCATAGTCTTCTTCTCCTTGATTGCTCCAGGGGGTCTCGGGGTAATACCACTCGGATGGTGGTGGATACCCCCAATGGTTGGAGAAGCCATGAGGATCCATGATTCAGATCTGCACCAACAAAAACAAAAACACCCAAGTGAAAAGCAAGGGTGGAAAAGAAAAGAAAAACGCTAAAGTAACAAACTTCTGCCTTTCCAAATAATCTAGAAAGTCCCCGGCAACGGCGCCAAAAACTTGACATGCCAAAACACAACACCTAACAATGGCCAAGTGTAACCAATGAAAGGGACTGCAGTATAGTGGCACAAGTAATAAATATCGAATCCACGGGTCTCTAGAGTTACTATTACTCAGCTTCAGTTCATTATCTAGCAAACTAGATTAAGAATTGATTGATAAACTACTCTACTGACTACTCTACTAATTACAAGTTGGGAACTCACTTAGGTATGATTCCCCCTAGCTCCTCAATTAGGTCCAAGTTGCAATAACCTTTGGTTGTTCTACTGTTGATTAAACTGCGGAAGATCCTAAATTAGCTTGGAATCTCTTAAGCTGACCAAGCCCTCTCAGTCCAACTACCCGGCAGACGACTAGTCTTCACCAGGATAGAAAGCTGAGGCTATGAACACAGAACTCCACTACCGGAATTGGATTCCAGTACAAAGCAGTAAACTGGCTAACTCTCGTATAGCCAATCTCCTACTATCGAATGAAGGGACTCTAACAACCTAATCAGATTCTATCTATCATAGGTTAAAGCAGAAATCAAGAGAATTTGATCAAGATTCAATTGACTCAATAAATCATGCCTCAATCGATTATAATCAAACAATATAGAATCCAAAACTTCATACAAGAAAGATCCTAACTCATGGAACTAGGATTCCTCAAAACCTAAGTGGAGGGAAGTTACTCCATAGAGAAGAGAGAGACTGCAGAAATCTGATCTAGATCTTCAATCTCCATCTCCAAGCTTGATTCCCGAGCTCCAATGGTGAAGAAATCCTCCAAAATAGCTCCAAGAATATTTCCAAGTCGCTCTCTCTCTCTAGGGTTCGTCCCTTGGGTGTTTGGGATCCAAAACCCAGCTCTTCCCCCTTCCTTTGGCTGAAAATCGGGTTTTAAACAGCAATTCCCGACTCGCACGGCCAGGGTGCGCGGCCGTGCACCTCACCATTCTGGCCGTGCACTCCAAAACGCGCCGTATCATTAAATTCGACCCTCAGGCTTCTTGCACGGCCAGGTGCACGGCCGTGCGTGCCCACGCACAATCCCGCACGGCCAAACTGGTTACTTGCACGGCCGTGCGTGGCCACGCACAATCCCGTGCGTGCCCACGCAACTTCCTCAGAACCTCGCCATGCGTCCGATCCTTGTCCAATCGACCTCAAACTCGCTCCCAAGCCTCCATTCACGTACTAGGACCTGAAATATCACAAACAAGCACAACCTAGCGTGAAATCGGCCTAAAACACGAGAATCAATACCTCAAACGGAGTAAGAACGGGGTAAAAACATGTGTAAAGAACGAGTCATCACTTATATAAAGAACACTTTTTCTTATTTCTAATTTTTTTTTCAATGGTTGATAAATTCTCTTCAGCTTTGATTTATTTGAATTAATTTATAAAAACTCAGTTGCCAAACAATAATTTTGTAATGTTAATTAATCAAAATAATTGGAGTGATTATAAATCAATTCGAGTTATGTTGAATTATTATCAAAATAATTTTGTAATTGTTGTTTATAATCACTCCAAGTATGGAGTTCATTAACATTATGGAACATTGACACTGTATATATGCATTTATCAATCAAAATACTCATCAATTGTTCAATGATTAGATCATTGTCATACAGATAAATACATTTCTAATTTAAGATATTTAATTAAGAATGTTCAATGATTAGATCATTGTCATAAAGAAAAATACATTTCTAATTTAAGATATTTAATTAAGAATTGTTGATCGTTTTTATATCTATTATAAGCCCTTGTTAAAACTTTCCAGACAAGGTGAAGCATAACCAGGAAGGTCTGGGGAAGATTTGGTTGCTGTGGAAGAAGGATGTGCAGCTCACTGTTCCTCATTCTTCAGAACAATTCATTCAGTTTATGGTTGGGGGGCCTTAGCCTTTCTTAGGCATTGTTGTTTATGCTTCAAATGATGAGGGTAGTAGGAAGTCTCTATATACTGACATCGGGAGGATCAAAGTCTCTTCTGCCCTTGGATTGTTCTTGGAGATTTCAATGATATCAGAATCCCTACTAAGGCTTCGAATTCTCCCAGGGTTGATGCGGCAATGACATTCTTTAATGATTGGATAGTTGACAATGAATTGGAAGAACATCAGGCTACTGGTCCTTGGTTCACTTGGTTAAACAAGTAGACAGCTAACACTATTGCTAAGCGTCTTGATCGTGTCTTGATTAATTTTCATTGGATGGATAAGATTAAGGAGAGTAAAGTTCATTTCCAATCTCCTGGTGTTTCTGATCACTGCCCTATGATTGTGGATACATCAGCCTCTTTAAAGTCTCTCCCAAAGCCGTTCAAGTTCTTCAAGTTTTAGATTCATCACCCTCGTTTTGATTCATTGTTGGAAGAGGCTTGGAGAAGTAAAGTAACTAGTCAGCATCCTTTGATAAGAGTTTGCCAAAAACTGAAGAACCTGAAGAACTTGTTAAGGAAGTTGAATAGAGAAGAGTACTCTGATATCAGAGAAAGAGTAAAAGAGAAGGAGGCTGAGGTGCAAAGTATTCAGTTGTTGGCTCTCAGTGACCCTTCTACTATTAACTTTGAAGCTGAAAGGAAGCTGGGGCAGGAGCTAAAAGTTTTAATGGAGCCGAGGAGTGTTTTTACAAACAGAAATCAAGAGAGAGTTGGCTTAAAATAGGTGATATGAACTCAGCTTATTTTCATCGGTCAGTCAGATCTAAGCAAAAGAAAAGCACTATGAGAATGCTAAGAAACGAACTAGGAGATCAAATCCATGATGTTGAGGAAATGGCTCAAGTTGCAGTCAGGTTTTATGAATCTCTTTTGGGAGTGGTTGATCCTGAGGTTATGAAACAGCCAGACAGTTACTTTGATAATTTGCTGAAAAGCAAGCTTAGTGATGAGCAGACTGAGGGGATGTGTGATCCTTTTTCTGATGACCAGATCAAGGATGTTTTATTTGCTATGGATGGGGACAAGACTCCAGGCCCTAATGGTTTCTCTGCGTCTTTCTTTCAGTATGACTGGCCTCTTATTGGACCTGAGGTAACCTTTGCTATTAAATATTGTTTTGAACAGGATAGAATCCCTAGACCAGTGAATGCCACCATCCTTTCCGTTGTTCCTAAAGTCCCTAACCCTGATGAGATGAAGAACTTTCGGCCTATTTCCTACTGCAATATTATGTATAAGTGCATATCTAAGCTCATTGCTAATAGGCTTAGCCCTCTTCTCCCTTCTCTAATTAGTAAAAATTAAACTGCTTTTGTTAAAGGAAGACTTATTGGTCAAAATATTCTTTTGGCTCATGAGCTTGTTCATACATATTCTCATTAGAATATCTCTTCGAGATGTGCCATTAAAATTGATCTTATGAAGACATTTGACTCTGTTGACTGGGAGTTCATTTTTCAAGTGTTAAGATATATGAAATTTCCTGAAAGATTTGTGAAATGGATCAGTATGTGTGTTGGAACTCCTATGTTAAGTGCTTGTTTCAATGGGGGGCTTGTTGGCTACTTCCCAGCTAGGAAAGGTTTTCGACAAGGAGACCCTCTGTCCCCTTATCTATTTTCCATTACAATGGAGGTTTTTACTTGCTTAATTGATCAATCAGCAGCTAGTGGTATGTTCCCTTATCATCCTATGTGCAAAGGTATTAAACTTACACATCTATGCTTTGCGGATGATCTTTTGGTCTTCTTGGATGGGTCAAACTATGGTATTCAAGAATTGCAACGAGTTCTGGATCAGTTTAAGAGGGTTTCTGGGCTAAAATATAATCCTAGCAAATGTGAGGTCTTCTTTGGGGGAATTGAAAGGGCAGAGAGGCAACTCAGGGCTGCTAGATTTGGCTATAAGCTTGGTGAGTTTCCTGTTCGTTATCTGGGGGTTCCCCTGATATCAGGGAAGCTTAGTTTGCCTTCTTGTCAATCTCTCATTGATAAAATGGTTAAGAAGATAAAGAGTTGGCAAGTGAAGGCACTTTCTTATGCTGGAAGAATTGAGCTTGTTGGTACAGTTTTGTACAGTCTCACTCAGTTCTGGATGTCAGTTTTCCTTTTGCCTAAGTCTGTCATCAAGGAAGTAGAAAAGATTTGAAGTAACTTCATATGGGGGGTTGGAGCAGGTGTAAAACTCAGAGCAAATGTGGTTTGGCAGAAGGTTACCTATCCTAAAAAGGAAGGGGGTCTGGGTTTCTGGGATCTGTGGAGTTGGAATCAGGCTTGCATGACTAGGCATTTATGGCTGATTCTTATGCAGGAAGGTTCACTTTGGGTTGCCTGGATTAACAAGTACAAACTGAAGGGTAGGGATCTTTGGAGCTACTCATTCAATTCAGGGTCCTGGAATTGGCACAAGATGCTGAAGTTTCGGGGTAAAATTGCATCATTTATTTCGGTTAGGGGAAGTCAGCTCCTTCTTAACAACTCTCCTATGCCTGTTTTCTCTATTAAGCGAATTTGGCAACTCCTGCGCCCTGTTCAGTAAACTGTAGGATGGTGGAAACAGGTTTGGAAAGGGAAGGCCATTCCTAGGAAAAGAATTGTCACTTGGCTTGTTATTAGAGGGAGCAGCAACACTAAAGTGAAGATGCAGTGTTGGGGGTATAGTGGAAGTCTAACCTGTGGTTTGTGTGGAGTTGGAATGGAGGACAGAGATCATCTTTATGCTCTCTGCCCGTTTGCAAGACAACTTTTAGATGCCCTATTTTCCAGGTTTATGCAGGTTCCTTCGTTGCAGGGGTGGGAAGATGTACTGAATTTGATGGTGTCCAAATTTGGAGGTGCTTCTGAGGCTGCCGAAACTGGCAGGATAATCTGGCAAGCATGGGTGAGTCACATATGGAGAGAACGGTGTCGTCATATGTACTCAGCTAAAGTGAGGGATTATAACACATTGTTGAGGGTGATTCAATATGAAATTGAATGTTTCCTAGGTAGTAATAGAGTTCACCTATTCTGGGATAGTTAGCTATCTTTATCTGTTTGCTGCTCTTGAGTGTTTAGGCTTGTTCACTATCTTTGCGATATGAGTATTATACCTAACTAGCAAGGTTTGTTGCTAGCACCACTCTTTTTGATGAATGAAACCCACTATTTTTATTTTTAATAATTAAAATGACAAAACTATCCTTCCTACAATCAATCAGTAGGCTGGAAATTTTGAATTACACATGTTATGATGGAGAACTTCCATATAGTAATGGTATGATGATGATGATTGAAAAGAAAAAAGATTTAAACGTGTTCCCATTATCAATGTGAAATCACAATATAGTCCCTATAGATTATGAAATAGCTATTTACATGTCAAACTTCAATAGTTAGTTAATTACACATGTATGCATTATTAGTCGATTGTATGAAAAAATTTGGGATTGAATCTTTGTTATCATTTAGTATTAAAACTTTACATTTAACTTTTGTATCGTCATCGGGCCTCCTTTGGTACAAGTGGGACTAGTAGTTAATTAAACTGTTTACTTTTAACTTTTGAATGGTAAATTATCGGTCCACCAGTGCTAAACACAAAGCCCAACGGTGGAGAAGTGTGAGACTACGCGACTACTAGTTGTATAGGAGAGAAGTATTATTTGTCAGCCTTCTTTTAAATAGTATAGTTTTATTTAAATATATTTAAAAAATTAATAATAATATAATATTGACGCTCTGTTCACGCTCTCAATACTAAATTCTTTACAAATCGACGCTCTCGCTCTCTCCATACTCTGGTTACCTAAGTCACAACTCTTGTTTATTTTCCACTGCTTGTTCACTGCAGGCATGTGGATTGCTTCCTTTTCCTTTGTTCTTTCTTCTTCTCCCCACTATAACTTCCTCTTCTTTCTTGCTGTGTTTTTTCTTCGTTTATACATCATTGGTGTATGTATTTCTTTTGCAATAAATTTTCACCTCATACAAAAAAAAAAGTTATAACGTATTACAATTTTTCGGCTCCCAATCATCAAATTCTGGCTCCACCCCAATATATCACCTTTTGTAACAAAAAAGGTGTCTTTTAAGTCTTAATCATGTCTTTATGTAGGTACATAAAAACAAGTAGTTATGTCGTTGTTCAAAACAAAATAACTCGTTGAATAATGTTCTTCTCCATAACAACGAATGAAACAAACGTAAAACATTTATCTGAATTGACTTCTTTCTACTCCTACTCGAATTAGGCTAGCGCCTTCAACCATTTTCGCACGTAAACTAAGAAGTCCAAATCACAACAATAAAACATAAAATAATAATCAAACCCCAAAAACAATCGTCCCTCCAAGCTCTCGCAACAATTCAAAAAAATCATTTGAAGGAAATACCCACACAGGCGGCGGTGACACGCCAAAACACAACACCAAACTGCGACCAAGTGTAATCGCAGTCCGGGAATGCAGTAACAGGCAAGTTCTATTATCAACCCGGGGTCTAGATCTACTGCCTACTCCGTGATTATCTATTATCTAGCCAACTAAGTCGAGTGATTGTTGTTTAAACTAAAAGCAGTAAAAAGCAGGAAATGGTTCGGTTTTCTAAAGCAGGGAAGAGTCACTCGGGAAATGAGTCCCCCTAGCTCCTTAGTTAGGTTTCAATTGTAATTACCCTGGGTTGATTTACTGTTGATTAAACTGCGGAAGATCCGACAGTAGCTTGGAATCTCTTAAGCTGACCAAGCCCTCTCAGTCTAACCACCCGGCAGACGACTAGTCTTCACCGGGATAGAAAGCTGAGGCTATGAACACAGAACTCCACTACTGGAATTGGATTCCAGTACAAAGCAGTAAACTGACTAACTCTCGTATAGTCAATCTCCTACTACCGAATGATGTAGCTCTAACAACCTAATCAGATTCTATCTATCTCAGGTTGTAGCAGAAATCAAGAAAAGCTGATCAGACTTCAATCAATTCAATGAATCATGCATCATTCGATTAAAACCAAACAGTATAATCATCCCAAGTCATTACAATCAAATCCCTAACACATGGAACTAGGGTTCTTCATACCCAAGTGAGAGAAAGGTTCTACTCCATAGAGAGAGAGAGGAAAACAGAAATCAGAGTAGTCATACTCATAAAGATGAGGAAAATCTGCTCTGGGATGTCAATCTTCACTCCTGGGGACGCAATCTGGGCTTCAATGGTGAGAAATCCACTCCAAATAGCTCATAGGGTTTGTTCTTCGCTCTTTCTCTCTCTAAAACTCTGTTTTTGCTTCAGAAATTCGATCCTCTCACTTGTGGCCCGAAATTGGGTAAAAACCTGAAAATCCCGATCACACGGGCAGGCCACACGGCCGTGTGGTATACCCAGTTGACCGTGTGGCTTCCAAAACGCCGCGTCTCGATAAGTCGAACTTCAGGCTTCCCACACGGCCAGAGTCACACGGCCGTGTGGAAATTCAGCCCTGCCCGTGTTTGCTCTCGTAGAATTCCACACGGCCACATTGCTCCTTCACACGGCCGTGTGGAATTTATTTGTGCCCGTGTGAAGGCTCGCACAATCCCACACGGCCACATTGGTCACTTGCACGGCCGTGTGGGGTTTGTGTGTGCCCGTGTGGCTTCCTCAGCGGCTTGCCTCGCGCCCGATCTTCGTCCAATCGACCCCGAACTTGCTCCTAAACCTTCATTCACTTACTAAGACCTGAAATATCATAAACAAGCACAACCTAGCGTGAAATCGGCCTAAAACACGAGAATCAACACCTCAAACGGCTCAAGAATAGGGGTGAAAACATGTGTAATTAACGGTCTATCAAACTCCCCCACACTTAACCGTTTGCTTGTCCCCAGGCAAACCAAGTCAGACACAAGGTAAGCTCACATATTTCAATCATACCAACATTGGGAACAAGTCATAAAGGCACAGAACACGTGAATCGTACTGGTTTTCAAACATCAACACATGAACAACTTCAATAGCAACCTGGACAACCACCACAAAGGACATTTGAGTGCAGCAAAATCGAGTAAAGAAAGAGTCTCCCTTCTGTTCACCAACCAACCTAGACTTGACTCAACCACTTACTCAAAACAGTCACCTCATGCATCCAACTCAAGACATCAGAATAGAGACCGAGCAATCTAGGTCCTCACCGGGGTACAAGAGTATATAGAATATGAAAATGAATCACTCACTCTCGACTAGTGGGGTCAGGACAATTTGATGCGAAAAATGCGCATGTTATTTCTCTCAATCCCTAACATCTCTTCACCATGATGGCAGCCTCTAAATGCTAGAGTTCACATATGGAGTGTCACCACTAACTAATCCGGAGGTCTTAGACACAGGTTCAAATGACTGGCTAGGGTCTTGGACATGGGGAAAAGGCCTTTTAGGTGGTGGAAGTATTCATAGCACAAGGTTCCACATTTCCAAACCCACACAATCACAATCAAACAAACCAGTATTTCCTTTCTGCTATTCTGCATTACTCAATATCTCAAGAGCACAAGAGCGAAGGAGGTATAAATGTTAGCATTTCCAAGCCAGACTGCTAAGAAACACTACTTACTGGGCATTATTCAGATTTTTGGTAGTGGCTCTCTTTTGCTTTCATTTTTTCTTTGTTTTTCTTTCATTTTCTTTTCATTTCTTAAGAGAGCCACCACTTCTGCACATATTTCAAACACATGCCCAACTTTTAAGCACTACCTCCAACACTCACATTAAATTTAGCAGAAACAGCAGAGAACATGTAAAAACCACTCTGTGGAACCTTTTAAAAGATGCAAAAGGGTGATTTTTCATTGTAGACCAAAAGAAAGGATAACACATGGCTCAAAGGGGCTGACTAGGGGATATGACACATCAGGACAGTCAATTTGGTCGTGGGCTACTCCTATGCCCCCATCATCTTAGCTAGTGACAACGTGAATGCTACACATCATGGAAGAGGGATCTATCGCACAAGAAAGAAACGAGCAGGCTCAAATATCACATGGCTACCTATATGATCTATCTCTCATTCTGATTCCCTGAACTAGATGCATAAACGACTGTCAAGAACAAGTGATTCATCCAAGTCACAGTTGGTAAGCAAACAGTTGAAAAACTGAACCCCTACACAATTCTACAGCACGTCTCAGTCATCATTATAGGTTGTCCTAGTCACAATCAAGCTGTCATGCATCAATCCGAAAACCATTCAATTCACCAATCACAACACATTGCCAATATGATCAAACAGCAGTACTTGGAGCCCTCAAATCGTAAGATTCGGACAGCGGACTAGGCTCCAAGCACACATATATAGATTCCAACCGATACAAAGCACCCCCCCACACTTAAGCATGACATTGCCCTCAATGGAGTAGAGGGAGAGATAAGGGGAACGATGTTACCGGATTGAAATACTGCTGGGGGACTGGAAGTGGACCAGTCAGCGAGAAACAAACGGGAAGATGGACAGTTCTGCACGAATCGAACATCAAGAACACACTAGCACACTGTGCGTTAGGGATCAGTGTTAGCCCAGATGGCTAAAAAATAAACAATCCACAAGAAAAATAAAAACAAACGACACTAAGTCCAAGCTCCTCGCACATGGAGCAAACAAAAGTCTAAAGTGAAAAACACACTAAGATGGGCAACGAGTACAACCTACTCGTCGCCAAGGTTATCCAGGTCGATGTCGTCCATGAAGGCGTCATCACCATCATCAACATCAGCTGGGGGAGGTGGAAGTGGAGAGTCCTCCCAGGGAGTCCTCCAGACAGGCGGCTCGCCCGGCAGCAGCTGGAGCAGGTGCTGCTGAACCTCCTGCATGCGCCTAGATCGAGCCTTCTCTCGCTCGATATGAGCCAATGTCACCCCCTGCTGGGTCACCATCATGTCCAGGCGCTCATCATAAGCAGCCATCCTGTTCTGGTACTCGGCCTGGTGAGCCGCGTACTACTGCTGGAACTGGAGCTGCTGGTCAAGGATCTGCTGGTTCTGGAGACGTAGCTGCTCGAACTGGTAGGCAAAGTAGTCTTGCATGGGGAAAGCGGAGCTGTCACCCCCGTACTCGAAGGTGGTGGGGCGGGGGGCAGCAGCCTCATCCACCTCCTCGGGCTCCACATCCTCATCAGCCGCACCCTCGGGAACCTCCGGCTGGACCTCCTCTGGGATCTGAGGTTGAGGAAACCCCTCGATCCACTTAACACCTCGCTCTTCCCGAAGCAGGTGCATTTTACTGATGGTCAACTCGCCAAAGGCACTGGTGTCTCCCTGCTCTGTGCACCCCTGCAGGGATATCTCGAAGTAGGCTGCCAGGCGGGTGATGAGGGGGGTGCAGTGGAGTTTCTTCAGCTCGGAAGCACTCTTGTCGAAGGTCCTCGCCACCATCGAACCCAAGTGGAGAGGATGATCCCTCTGGCGCATAGACTGAATGAGGTACATGGCTCATCGGGTGATGGCGCTGGCACTGTCCGAGGCCGGAGTGTAAGACTTGGCCAGCAGGTGGTGGAGGATGCGGTTGTCGAGCTGCAATGTGCTGGCCTTCGTCTTCCTCGCCGAGAAGGGACGCTGGCCTGGCCGAGCGAGGCGGGTGTACAGCGTTTGCAAGTTCACCCCCTATGGCTCGAGAAGCTCGGTGATGTAGTCCCTGTCATCGACCAGGCCGAGGCCGAGGGCGGTCGCCAGCTCCTGGTAGCTCATGGATCAGGGTGCACCGCCGAGCCTGAACTGGACGGCTTCTCCGTCCTTCCAATCATCCGTGTCTGCGTGCTTGAAGGTCGTGTAGAACTCAAGCACGAGCTCGTGGTAGACCTTCTCGCGAATGCAGAGGAGGCGGCGCCAGGGGCGGTTAGTGACTATGGCGGAGAAGTGCTCGTAGCAGTTCAGCTTCTCCAACTCTCGCTTGGACCAGCAATGATGCTGCCCAAATTTGCAGGCCAGAACGCTCTTAAAACGATCCTGGTGGGGCCCCCTTCTCAAATCTTGAATAAACGGGTGCCTGAGTGATATTCGGCTTTAATATATCGGATTCTTGGACTTTATGTGATGATCTCATGGTATGTTTTAGCCAATTGGTGCTAGTTTAGGCCTCGCTAACCCGGGAATGGTTGAAAAACCATTACTGCCTAGTGCCATGAGTTTGATATGTTGTAGGTGGAGAAAGCACGGAACAAAAGCTTGGGCCGAATCTTTGGGCCGGGAACTTTTGGGAAGTGGAGCATGGCAGTGGAACAGCTAAAGGCGGGGTGTAATTATATTTACTTGGACAAGAGTTGGGCGGAATGAATTCTCTTGGGCGGCCATTATTGAGGGAGCAGAGGGATAATTGGACTTGGCGGCTAGGACAGGGAATTAGAACTGGAGGCCAAAAGAAGTGGGCCAAGGCCCAGTCTATTCTTTTTCTCTTTTGCGGGGCGGAACAGGAATCAAGGGAGCTTGGCAATTAATTGGACACACACGAAATCTGGGGGGAGGAATTTTTTTGGACAGGAGGTCTCGGGCGGAACATTATTGTTTTGGGAAAAAGAACTCTTTGGGCGAAAAAGAAAAAGGGCGCAGCACAGGCAGAGGACGAGCGGATTCCTTCGTTCGACAATTGGTGATCGAGCTTTCTAAGGCGGTTTGAGCTGAGTTCAACGAGAGCGATTAGTTGGTTGGATTTTCTAGACCGAACTAGTTGTTTATTGTTGATTTAGAACATGATGAACAAAACCCTAATGTTTTATCTCAATTTCGTCATGAACTAAACCCCGATTTCTGGAGGAAACACCATAGGATGTAGCTATTTCTTGATTTAATGGATTGATTCAAAATTCTTTTCTTCCAATCTCTATTGCATGAAATTACTTAATGCTTTGTGTTGACTGGCCACCAATACAACGATTTGTAGTTAATTAGGTTATTAGCGACAGTGAGACCCTAATAACTGAACCTATTTCATGTGACATAGTAACTTATCGAAGCGACAGTGGATTAAATAAGGTGCTATGCGGTCTTAATTGGGATATCGGTCTTCAGGCTA
Organism: Linum tenue; assembly: GCA_946122785.1. Classification (NCBI taxonomy): domain Eukaryota; kingdom Viridiplantae; phylum Streptophyta; class Magnoliopsida; order Malpighiales; family Linaceae; genus Linum; species Linum tenue. The sequence goes on along the minus strand of CAMGYJ010000002.1, from coordinate 14,909,434 downwards.
AATAGTTAATTCATTGAGCTACGACAGTAGGATTTGAATTAATTGTTTAGTACGTAGTAATTCCCGACAGGGATAGCTAGCACAGTAGTGATATCCTGGCTGTAGAGAATTGGATTAAATTGATTGGAAAATGTGAATTAATCTGGATAGGATAGGTAGTGAATCCCGGTGTTTCTCCCAGAGCTTTCTCCCATTGAATTTCTCCCGACAAGTTTACTTTGCTTAATTATTTTATTTTTCTTTTAGATAATTATTCTCGTTAAACCATTTTCACCTATAGTTTGCTCTATAAATTGATAGAATATAAGGTTGTACCAGTCCCTGAGAGACGATACCCGGACTTTCCGGTTTACTACGAGATAGGAAATTGGCATATACGCTTTTGCCCTATCAAGTTTTTGGCGCCGTTGCCGGGGACTGCCATACCTTATTTTTATTGATTTTTGTGAGTGAACTATTTTGATCTGGGTGTTAGTGTGTAGAAGAATTTTCAGGTTTATCCTCCTCGTGCATGCCTAGGAGGACGACTGGCAATTTACTGCCACTAGATTCGGAGATCGAGAAGACCTGCCGACAGAACAGGAAGCAGGTCAAGTTAGGGAAGCAGCCAACCACAACTCCTAGGCCTTCCCTAACCCAGAGAGGGCGGGCTTCATCACCTGTCATCCCTACACCACCACCGCCACCGCGCATCATCGAGCCTGTCATCATGGCAGAACAGGATCGTTCGATCAGGGCTCGCTTGAATCAAAGGATTGGAGCCCGAGCTTCATGTGTAGTCATTCCGGATGGGGATGCAAACATGGAGATCACCCCAGCCTTCATCAATATGATCACTAATGGGTACACCTTCTCAAGGGCTAGCACCGAGGATCCTCATGAACATCTTCGCCGGTTCGCAAGCATTTGTGATACGATGAAGAGCCCGACGGTGTCTGATGATGCCATCCGTCTTCGGATGTTCTCATTTTCTTTGCTAGGGAATGCATCACACTAGTTCCAGAACTTGACACCCCGTTCCATCACGACATGGGGTCAGCTTGAGAAGACCTTTTTGGATAAGTACTTTCCTCCTGCTAAGGCAATGAAGAGGCAAGAGGAAATTGTCACTTTTAAACAAGCTGAAGACGGAAGTCTGACCGAGGCATGGGAGCGCTATAAGGAGCTTCTAATGAGATGCCCGAGCCACGGTTTTGAAGATTGGAACGTGATCCATTTTCTTCAACGGAATCAGAAGACAATACCGAGATGCTTTGAATAATGCTTGCCGGAATGGTTTCACAAGAATGGAGGCACCAAAAGCATATGAACTGGTGGAGAAGATATGCTCTGAAGATACTGAATGGGGAAGTGAGACCGGCATTTGAAAGAGAGGAGGCTTGCATGAGGTAGACAGAGTTGCAAGTCTAGAAGCAAAGATTGATGCTAAGTTGGATTCCAAGTTCGATGCACTCGAACGAAGGCTGGCTAAGTTGGCTCTTGGTAGACAGGAGGAGGTTGCTTATTGCGAATTATGTGAAGGTGCTCATCATAGGGATCTATGTCCACTGGTAGCTGATCAGATGGAAGATGTGCACTATATCAACAATCAGCGAAATCAAGGCCAGGGTGGTATGTATTCGAATACCTACAACCCACAATGGAGGAAGCATCCTAACTTTTCCTGGGCGAACAACAACCCAACTGGTGCTCGCAACATTCCACCTCCAGGCCTGCAGAAACAACAACCTCCACCTCAACCAGAGAAGAAACCACAACTTGAAGAATTGCTTCTGGCTCACATGCAGAAAACCGACAATAATCTGAAGGGCCTGGATCAATTTGTCACTCAACAGCTAGCCATCAACAATAATTTACAATCTTCTATGCTAGCTATGGAGAGGCAGATGGGACAGATGGCTCAAACTTTGGCGGATATGCAGGGCAGGATTCCTGGGACATTACCGGCTAATACCGAGAGGAATCCAAAAGATGCTAAAGTTGTGGCGGTGACATTGAGGAGTGGAAAGGCCTTGGAAGACCCTAGCAGCTCGAAAAAGGCACCAGAGGCAGAAGAGGAAGCACCGGGAGAAAGATCTTGTGCAGAAAATGAAGAATCAGCCTTGCACAGGCAAAATGAAAGCAGTTTGCCTGTGCAAAAGCAAGCTGCCCGTGCAAAACCAACAGGGGAAAATGAGAAGAGGGAGGAGCTAAAACCTTATGACCCACCCGCACCATTCCCTCAAAGGTTGATGAAGCCCCTGGAGGACCCGAACTTCAAAAAATTTGTGAATCTCTTCAAGCAATTGCACATCAACATTTCGCTAGCTGAGGCTCTTGAGCAAATGCCCACGTATGCCAAATTCCTTAAGGAATTGTTGACAAAGAAGAGAAAATGGACTGATTTGGAGAAAGTAACACTCACACCAAAGTGTAGTGCTGTGATCCAAAATAAATTGCCAGAGAAGAGGGAAGATCCAGGGAGCTTCACCATCCCATGTATTGTTGGTGAGACAGAGTTTACAAAGTCGCTTTGTGATCTTGGAGCCGGCATAAACCTCATGCCATATTCTGTTTATAAGAAGCTGGGACTCCAAGATGTGATCAAACCGACTCAAATTACTCTACAGCTGGCTGATCGATCAGTAAAGGTCCCCAAAGGCGTGGTGGAGGACGTGCTAGTCAAGGTGGGAAAATTCATCTTCCCCGCCGACTTCGTCATTCTGGAGATGGAGGAGGACAGGGAAGTACCTCTCATTCTTGAGAGACCCTTCCTAGCTACGGGGGGTGCTCTCATAGATGTCCAAAAGGGCGAGCTGACATTCAGAGTCTGTGGGGAAGAGGTAAAATTCAACGTATACCATGCAAGTAAGTACCCTAATGACTCTAGTGATGTGTTTGCGGTGGATGTCATAGAATCATGCATTGATGCTATTTTGAACAATGATTATGATGCTGATTCTGAGTTTGATGATTCTGATAATGAACTTGATGAGCTAACCGTGTCAAAGAGGGCACAAATGCTCGAGGCATTGCCTATGCAGGTGGAAGGTGATGAAAAGGCTAGGTTTCCCAAGAAAATGGTTCCATCTCGGATCGAGCCTCCGGAATTGGAACTAAAACCATTGCCTAGTCACCTTAAGTATGCATATCTGGGGGAAAACTCCACTTTACCTGTGATTGTTTCTGCTACACTGACTGATTCGCAGGAACAGGAGCTCTTGAAGGTCTTACGCCAGCACATACAGGCTTTAGGCTGGACAATTGCCGACATCAAAGGCATTAGTCCAGCATTTTGTATGCATAAGATCCTTCTAGAGGAGGAGTCCAAGCCCTCCATTCAGGCACAACGGAGACTAAACCCGCACATGAAAGAAGTAGTGCGAAAGGAGGTAATGAAACTATTGGATGCAGGTATCATTTACCCTATCTCTGATAGTACTTGGGTTAGTCCCGTGCATGTTGTCCCTAAGAAGGGAGGAATGACAGTAGTGAGAAACGATAAGGATGAGATGATATCTACCCGAACTGTTACGGGCTGGAGAGTATGCATAGATTATAGGAAGTTGAATGAGGTGACCCGAAAGGATCACTTCCCTCTGCCTTTTATTGATCAAATGCTCGAACGGTTAGCGGGTCATTCTCACTACTACTTCCTAGATGGTTACTCCGGTTATTTTCAGATCCCAGTAGCACCGGAGGATCAAGAGAAAACTGCTTTTACATGTCCTTTTGGTGTTTTTGCATATCGTAGAATGCCTTTTGGATTATGTAATGCACCTGCAACCTTTCAGCGGTGCATGACTGCCATATTCTCTGACATGTTAGAATCGAGTCTTGAAGTTTTCATGGATGACTTCTCGACTTTTGGTACTAGCTTTGAGCATTGTTTGGCTAACTTGTCTAGAGTTTTGCAGAGATGTGAAGAGACTAATCTAGTCTTGAACTGGGGAAAATGTCACTTCATGGTGACGGAAGGTATAGTGCTTGGTCATCGAATTTCGGCGAGGGGGATAGAAGTTGATAAAGCTAAGATTGAAATCATTGAAAAACTTCCCCCTCCTAGTACAATAAAAGGAATTAGAAGTTTTCTAGGTCATGCCGGTTTTTACCGGAGATTTATTAAAGACTTCTCAAAGATCACCAAGCCTTTATGTGATTTGTTGGCCAAAGATACTGCATTTAACTTCTCTGATGAGTGTTTGCAGGCCTTCAATCGACTTAAGAAGGAGTTAACCTCTGCTCCCATTATTACTGCACCCGACTGGACTTTACCATTTGAAATTATGTGCGATGCTAGCGACTATGCAGTCGGGGCAGTTTTGGGGCAGAGGAAGGAAGGTAAGTTGCATGCGGTGTACTATGCCAGTAAGCTTCTTAATGATGCACAATTGAACTATTCCACTACTGAAAAAGAACTGATTGCTGTGGTGTTTGCTTTTGATAAATTTTGATCTTATTTGGTGGGATCGAAAACAGTTGTGTACACTGACCATGCAGCTATACGGCACCTTCTTTCAAAGAAGGAGGCCAAGCCGAGATTGCTTCGTTGGGTTCTTCTTTTGCAGGAATTCGACGTTGAAATTCGTGACAAGAAAGGTTCGGCTAATCTGGTAGCCGATCACCTTTCTAGACTTGAGTTTGAGGCCATTCCTAAGGACAAGGTTGAGATCAATGAGTCTTTTCCAGACGAGCAGCTTTATGCTCTCCTTGTCCAACAAGCTCCCTGGTATGCAGACCTTGCGAACTACCTCGCCACAGGTAAGCTCCCTGATTTGTCTTATCAACAGCGCAAGAAGTTGATTACTATTGCCAAGAACTATATATGGGAAGACCCCTTCCTGTATAAGCATTGTGCTGATACCATGGTAAGACGATGTGTTCCTGCGTGTGAGGTAAAGTCAGTACTTAATTTCTGTCATAGTATGGCCGCAGGAGGTCACTTTGGACCTCATAGGACAGCAACAAAGGTGTTACAATCTGGATTCTATTGGCCTTCTCTATTTCGAGATGCCCGTGATTTTGTTGCTCAATGTGATAGGTGCCAAAGAATAGGGAACATATCTGCAAGGATGGAGATGCCGCAGACCTCGATTTTGGAGGTAGAGATGTTTGATGTATGGGGAGTGGATTTCATGGGGCCATTCCCACCGTCTTTCAACAACAAATATATCTTAGTCGCAGTCGACTATGTATCCAAGTGGGTGGAGGCAGTGGCGTTGCCCACCAATGACTCAAAGACGGTGGTGAATTTCATGAGGAAGAACGTGTTCACCAGATTCGGAGTCCCTCGAGTTCTCATCAGTGACGAGGGCACACACTTCATGGGAAAGGAGTTGAACATGTTGCTGGGGTTAAGCATCAAGTGGCTACACCCTATCATCCACAAACCAGCGGGCAAGTGGAAGTTTCCAACAGAGAACTGAAACACATACTGGAGACGACAGTGAATTCGACAAGGAAAGATTGGGCAAGGAAGTTAGATGATGCACTCTGGGCATACCGGACTGCTTTCAAGACTCCTTTAGGCATGTCTCCGTACAGATTGGTGTTTGGAAAAGCTTGCCACTTGCCCATCGAGCTCGAGCATAAGGTGTATTGGGCTATCAAAAAGCTGAACTTTGATCTAAAAACTGCTGGAGAGAAGCGCCTGTTGCAACTGAATGAGCTCGACGAGATTAGGCTTAATGCCTATGAAAATACCCGGATTTATAAGGAGAAAACCAAGAAGTGGCACGACCACATACTGAGAAGAGAGTTCAAGGTGGGAGAGAAGGTATTACTTTTCAACTCACGCCTTAAACGTTTCCCTGGAAAATTGAAGTCAAGGTGGTCCGGACCATTTACGGTGACCAAAGTGTACCCACACGGTACAATCGAGATTCTTGGTGATCAAGGGGCGTTTAAGGTGAATGATCAGAGGCTCAAGCACTATATTGAAGGGGTTTCCGTCCTGGAAATCTCAACATATCATCTGGAATGAGCTATTTTACGTCAAGCTAGCGACGAAAAACAAGCGCTTCTTGGGAGGCAACCCAAGGTGAGTTTTCTTTCAATTTTTTTTTATTTTTTAGTTTTAGGATTTGTCTAGAGGCTCTCCGCCAAATTTCAGCTCCAAAAGCCTTGAGGAAGGTATTATTTGGTGTTTTGTAGGTACACGGGCAGATTGCTTTTTGCACAGGGAGGCTGCAAAATTAGCACAGGCAAACCGCAAATGTGGGGGGGGAGGACTAATCTGAAAGTTTTTTGGGGGGGGGGGGGGGGGAGGAGGACTGATCTGGCATTTTTGAGAAGGAAGGGGGGACTGAAAGGGAGAATTCCCGTTTCTGTAAAAAAAAACACTACAGCAGCGCAGCGTTTCACTAAAAAAAAAAATTTAAAAACTTGGGGTCGGGCTGTCGCCCTCCCCTTCCCCTCCCCCTTCCTCCCCTTCTTCCCTTCTTCTCCGCCGAGCAGCAGCAGAAGAGACTCCCGGCCACCGACCTCCAGCCTCCCGCCGCGGCGCCGGCGACCCTGGTCTTGACCACCTTCCTCGCGGCGACCCAGCCGGCCGCCCCCTGCCCTCCGCCCATCTCGGCCCGCGTCGCGGCATCCACGAGCAGCAGCAGCGCCGCCCCCCTCGTCGCGACTCTCGCCTCCCATCCGCCGGCGAGCCCTCGCGGCGGTCGTCGCCAGACTCCAGCACCCCCATCCATCTTCTCCAAGCTCTACCTCCCTTCCCCAGGTCTGATTCACCAAGATTCACCGGTTAGAGAAGCAATTCAAAAATTAGGGTTCTTCAAATTGGGGATTTTACCCTAATTTCGAATTAAGGTGAAATTGGAGGGTATTGAATGATTGATTGGTCCAATTGAAGTGCAATTACTGTCTAGAAGGAGATTTGAAGAAGATTTTATGGGTGAATGAGCTGAATTCGACATTGTAGTATACTTTGTGGGTTGTGATTGGAATTTGCAGCTTGAGAATTTTGGAATTGAGGTTCCAGATTTGGGGATTTCCTGATTGTGGTAGCAGTGAACGGGAATTTGGGAAATAGAGTATAGATTTGTGCAAATTTGGTGATTCAAGAGCAGAGTGGAGTGTTTAGAAGGTTGTTTTCCAGTTTGCACTCTTGGTTGCAGATATGGGACGTCGCAGATATATCCCTCCACCAAGGCAGTTCAAAGTCACTGATCAAAGTGAAGATGGGAAGATTGTTTACCGATCATGGACGATTGAAGATAGCCACAAGGTGACCGACAAGGACAGCCCAATTCCAGAAGTTCCTCCACAACTTCAAGCGGTACACATGCCCGCTCACTTTCACAGGGTGATCACCTGCCAGGTTGGACCCACGATGCGGTCCCGGACTATTGAGATGACTTCTCCAGCTCCATCTCCACCACAGCAACCTGCTCAAATGCCTACTGAAGAACCTCCATTACTAGATTCAACACCAGTTGTATCACCTGAGAGCAGGCCAGCAAAGAGGAGTCGTCTCTAGCAATCGACCTCATCTTCACGACCACCGAGGCAGACTTCTTCTTCGGCACCTGCACCATCCACGACACCACGTCGTACTACCCTAGTTGCAAGCAAGAAGAAGGCGGCTTCCTCTCTTCCAAAGGACGTCTCTAAGACGTTCGGTCAACCTGTCCAGCTCCAGCAACATAAAGAAGAATATGACGATCTGATGAAACGAGAGGTCACCCCTTCTCAGTTCATGGACTATGAAGCATTGCAGAAGACCGAGCGGGCTGAGGAGGTGATGACATACTTCCGCCGGATGAATTGGGCACGATTTCCGGAGCTGCACTTCCCCACCTATCCACACCTCACCAGAGCATTCTTGGCCACCTACAGCTTCGAGGATAATGGGGTTGAGAGCAAGCTTCAGAGTACTTTGGCCGGGAAAACCAAGTCCCTCACTTTAAGCCAAGTAAACCGAGCACTTCTCTTCGATGGGCCAGCAGATGCAATTCCTGATGAAAAGCAGGACTTGAGTGAGTTTTGGACGACAATTGTGACAGATGGAAAGGACTTCAATACTACTTCTTCGAGGAGAGCATCAATCAGAGACCCTGTGATCCCACTAGTACATGACTACCTGGCTCGCACTGTTTTGGGCAAGGGATCCAATGCCAGTGGTGTCTACACACCCGATCTCAGGTACATTCACAGTTTCGTTACTGGAACACCATTATGTGTTGGGTACATGGTGGGTAAGATGCTTGAAAATGATGCACTGAAAACTTGCGGAGCAATTATGTGTGGGGGAATCATTACTGCATTAGCTCGAGCTTACTGGGGGTTCCCAGCGAACCCTACGGGTTTGGAGGTCAGTGATGGCTCGACTCTGCTTGGGGAATCAGCGTTAGGCAAATTGGGTTTTCTGAGGAAAGCAGGATCTCGTGGTGAATATCTATCCATCGCCAAATACAAGGAGTGGGAGATTAAGGTCAATCGGAAAAGGGCAGCAAGGGCTGCTAGAGCAACTTCTGCTTCGGCATCATCTCCCGCACCATCAGTAGTCACTCCGACCACGACTCCAGCTCCTACACCCATGCCTTTGGGTGCTTCATCATCATCACCATCACCAGCAGCAGCAGGGCACTCTGCCACGAGTGTCAGCCAGGGCCAGCAGTCACAAGCACCCCCAGTTCCGCAGCCAGCAGCTACTCCACCAGTTGTACCAGCTTCATCATCATCTGAAGACGATCTCAGAGCCAGAATAGCTATCTTGGAAGCCAGAGACGCAGAGAAAGATAAGAAGATCAAGGAGCTACACCAGCGTCTAGATGAGAAGTTCGGCACTTCTTCATCGACCCCTCCTTCATAGGAGCTTGTCCCGAGGTTCTTTTTTTCTTTTCTTTTCTTCTTTTCTTTGTGAATACTTCTGATGTGGGTCTGTAATAATGTTAGTTAGGTGAACCTGTTGGTGTGTCGTGTGTAGTTGTAGACATTGTGGACAATGTCCATCCTGAGTGTGGGGTGGATGGTCTGTGTTCTTGTCGTGTTTTATGTCGAGTATGAGTTGTCCACAGTGTCTCGTCATGTGTCAAAAAAAAAATTTGCCATTAGCTTGAGCACAGCCAATCTGCATGCAGTTTGCCTATGTAAAAAGCAAGCTGCCTGTGCAAAGCTAATGGCTAAAAAAACACCTAAAAATGAGAAAAATTAAAAACAAAACCTTGTACTCTTTTGGTAACATGATGTAAATGACTGTGATGCGTGTGAAATGAGTTTGTGCTTGAATGAAATCATCGAAATCACCCCACTAGTGTTGAATTGCATAGTTCTTCACAATGAGCTTTATGTTTTGACTGACTTGATATGCTTTGAATGAGCAAACTAGTTTAGCAACATTCTCTTTTGTGAGGATAGTGTAATGACTTTTGGTGAAGTAGTTAGGTGGAGAACATTGGCCACTCGACATGTTTGGATACCGTGCTTACTTGCATCAATTGTGAGCTTTTGATTTGGCAACGAGTCTCTCTGTTTTGATTGTTTTATGATGGGGTGAACTGTATCTTTATATAAAAGAAAACACTACCTGACAAGTAAAATATAAGAAAGTTGCCATAACAATTAAAGTGTGGGTAAAAATGCCAAAATCGTGTGAGGCAATCACTCATTGCACATGGGGATGAGGAAAGATTCAATTGAGAATCGGTTCGCGACCGTACGATGTTGCTTATCAAGTACGATCCCCAGTTGAGTGAAGTGCCATTTGAGGAAGCAATGACCCTCCACACGGACCGAGGAAAAGGAGTTGAAAGAAGCCCTTATGCGAGTGCTAAGAAGCAGAAATTGCTCTTGCTCGGTCACCGGTAGTAAGAAACAAATCCCACTTGTACTAAATACGACCTCTCGGCAAGCAAATGCAGAAAGAGAGAAAGCCTCTCCTTGTCATAAAAGGTAGTGATGTGCTTAAAGTAAAATCATGTTTGCGAAAGGCTTCCCCCATTAGTTTTTGAGACTCATGCTTAATTAATTGCTTAAGATTGGTGTGAGTAAGCCAGATTGTCCTCACGAGATATGCACCTCACTGATGTGGTTAGATTCTCCTAATAATTGTTGCACCATAAGTTGTTAACCACCCGCTACTGACGATCGAAATTGAGTGTTGCTATTTGAGTTTTTTTATGGATTGGAGTCAATCGATGGTTAAGGGTTGCAAGACCTTGAGTGTGGGGTGAAAGGTATGATCATTGATAGCACAACTTGTCCGTTGAGAAAGAAACTACTGATTACAACAAGAGTACAAGGAAATTTTGTGTTTTGCTTTGAGTGTTGAGTCGGTAATGTGTCATTGTTTTGGGTAATTATGTGTTTGTGTTGTGTGAGTCGTTGCTTAGGGACAAGCAACAATTGAGTGTGGGGTTGTGATATTCGGCTTTAATATATCTGATTCTTGGACTTTATGTGATTATCTCATGGTATGTTTTAGCCAATTGGTGCTAGTTTAGGGCTCGCTAACCCGGGAATGGTTGAAAAACCATTACTGCCTAGTGCCATGAGTTTGATGTATTACAGGTGAAGAAAACACGAAAAAGGAGAAAATTGCATAGGCAACAATCGAGTGGAATCACTGATGGAATAACAATTGGACCAGGTCCAAACAAAGTACAAAGAAAGCAGGATACTAGCGGGCTTTTGGTTGGAAGATGGAATTTGGATGAAATTAAAAACTTGATCCGGCTGGAGGAAAAGTGGGCCGAGCTTCCATGGGGACCCAATTAGGTGCACACGGAATCAATTGCTGAGTCTGGGAAGGCTTGGGACGTTTTTTTAGATGGGAAGAGTTTTGGACGGAAGTGTTTTGGGCCAGGGTTGTTGGACGGAATTGGCTTTTGGAAGGAAAGAAGTGGACGGAAGCTTCTGGGGGGAAGGAAACGGAATTGAAAGGAAAAGGGAATTAGCTGAGGAGAAAGGTCTCGGGCGAATTATTCCTGGAAAAAGAAGCAGAGGGCAGCGGAAGCTTGGGACGCGAGCGCAGGGCAATTATCGATCAGTTTTTCAGGCGGCTTGAGCTGAGTTCAACGAGAGCGATTAGTTGGTTGGATTTTTCTGAACCGAACTAGTTGTGTATTGTTGATTTAGAACATGATGAACAAAACCCTATTGTTTTATCTTAATTTTATCATGAACTAAACCCCAATTTCTGGGGGAAACACCATAGGATGTAGCTAGTTCTTGATTTGATGGATTGATTCATGATTCTTTTCTTCCAATCTCTATTGCATGAAATTCCTTAATGCTTTGTGTTGACTGACCACCAATACAATGAATCGTAGTTAATTAGGTTATTAGCGACAGTGAAACCCTAATAACTGAACCTATTTCATGTGACATAGTAACTTATCGAAGCGACAGTGGATTAAATAAGGTACTATGTGGTCTTAATTGGGATATCGGTCTTCAGGCTAAATAGTTAATTCATTGAGCTACGACAGTAGGATTTGAATTGATTATTTAGTACGTAGTAATGCCCGACAGGGATAGCTAGCACATTCGTGATATCCTGGCTGTAGAGAGTTGGATTAAATTGATTAGAATATGTGAATTAATCTGGATAGGACAGGTAGTGAATCCCGGTGTTTCTCCCAGAGCTTTCTCCATTGAATTTCTCCCGACAGTTTTCATTTAGTTAATTTGTTTAGTTTATTTTGCTTTTAGAAATTAGTCTCATTAAACTATTTTCACTTATAGTTTGCTCATAAAATTGATAGAACTTAAGGTTGTACCAGTACCTGAGAGACGATACCCGGACTTTCCGGTTTTACTACGAGATAGGATTAAGGCATACGCTTTTGCCCTATCACAAATACTGTAGAATGTTTAATGTGTGCTCAAATCTGGTTGCGTGCTACTTCTCAAGCTCAAGGTAATTATCACAATTCCAAGTGTTTATTACTTCACATATACATAATCTATGAATCTTTCTAACTCTTTTATGCATGAGTGCAGCTGGTTCCACTACACAGAAGGCCTCACATGGTACTATACTTGAAGATTCTGATGGAGAGGAAGGGAATGATCCTGAGGTGCTGATCCATTGCATTTTCCGTTTCAATTACAACATTTTTTTGGTGTTTGGTTGTTTCCTTGAGTGTTTGGTTGTTTCCTTTTTCAATTTCACCTACAACTATGTTTGACTTGTTCATGCTTTATGCATATATGTGTAGGTGCAGCCTCATGGTACACAAAGTTAGGGGAGGCCAGAGAGGAGGTGTTTGCGGTTCTGCAGACTGAGGAAGGCTGACTGGCTGCTTCGTCTCATCATCTGCTGCATGAAGTTTGAAGATTGAAGTTTCCAGATTCTTCAGTTGATCAACTTCTGTTATGTTCTTGTGATTTATGCAATTTATTTTTGGATCGAATGAATGGATTATGCAAACTTGAAGGTTTGGAACTGAAAATGGGACAGGAGTCAGGGTTGCTATATGATGCAGGTCAGTGTAAATGACAATGGGGCAGGGCGGATTTTACCCGCACCGTGCGGGGCACAACCTGGGTAAGAAAACAACGACCCGTTGCGGATCGCGGGGCAGGGCGGGGCGATGGATACGAAGGCAGAGCAGGGCACGGGTTCAGGGATACCCGCCCCAAACATGACCCGTTCCCATCCCTAAACAGAAGGCCTAACTCAGTTGGGAAAATACCTTTTTGCACACATTGCAAAAGGAAGGGTTAGAACGAGGAGATTTGCAATCACAATTCACAAGCATGGATGGTCTCATGGCATGAACCCTAGGATCACGGTTCCACAAGGAAGAGTTTTGGAATGCATCTTTTGAAAAAAAAACAAGGACATATAGATTGATAGTTGCTTCTAGAAAAATGTTTTCTCTCCTAATAATGGCTCGAGGAATAATGGTTATTCTGGTGGAAGAGGAATGCAATTTGTCAATTTTGCAGTAATTGTTCATGGAGATCAGGAGGTGAAGCACGCCAAAGTAGATTATGATAAGTTGATGAGTCTAATGAACAACCAAAGACCTTTAGGTCCATCCTTCATTAGGCTCCATCTTCATCTGTTCTCTCATCTGATGTCAGGGTTGAGCCTGTGGGTTGGTATATCTTTTTGCTTGATCGTTTATTCTCTATGGATCTTCACACAGTGAAATCATTCCGTCCTAAGTGTCATCTTGGTTTTGCGCGAGCTCTGATGGGGCCTTGGATGATGTGGATGTTTCTCATGGTGACCTTTCCTGCTGGATCCGCTTACTTGTTTTCTCTGTTTGTGTGCTTAAGTCCTTTTCTTTGCGAAGTAATATTGAGTGACGGTCCGCTATTAAGTGCCTTCGTAAGGAGCAGAGTGTTACTAGTGTTATTCATGCGTGGAGGGCTGGTGGCAGTTAGCAGTTTTTGAGAGAGACTTTAGATGAGGTTCTCCCTTCTTTTTCTATGGAGGATGATCTTGATTTGTGTGAGATCAAATTTCAGCAATGTCAGAGGACAATTTTTTATGGACTTGATATTGCTACTTTTCAGGTGCTTTCTTAATCCGGCGTTGACCATTATTCTGAAGCCACTCTTGTGGCTTTGCAAGATAAGCATCTCGTCACCCCATCTCCCTCACTTTCAACTTTACTTGTGGATCATCATCCTCTTATTGTCTCTCCATTTTTTATATGAGTATGTGCTTCCCTCGTGGTACATCTTATGGGAGAGATGGTTTTCGGGCTCAACATCATATGGATTGTGGCTCGACTCTAACTACACATCCCAATCGATGACTAAGCATGAAAACCGGGTATAGCATAGGTTAAGTAAGAAATAAAAATATCTAACTATGGGTCTCTAGGTGTATCTGACTTCATCTTAAGGTTTCGTTATCTAGCCAAACAAAAATAGTAATTAAGAAACTAAGCTAGCTACACTAACCTAACCACTACCCTTTGCTAAGTACAAGTTATGGAGCTATTCTAGCTTGAATCCCTCTAGTTCTATCATTTGGACCGATGTTGATTACTATCATAGCTTGATCGAATCAATTCATCTATCATTTAGGAGCTAAACTCCCTCGGGTATTGACCCGGAATGGTGTAGCAGTGAATGGTAGTGCTCTATTCAACCTAGGGTTTCATATACCCTCAAGACACCAATCAAATCGACTCCCTCGGGGGTTACCCAAAATGACATGATAGGAGTGACCCGAAGACACCAATAATGTTATCTAAGGGGGTTGTCTCCCTTTTATGTCAAAAGCTCAATTGACATGTAGAACTCATGCAATTCCTAAAAACTATTATCATCTAAATAAATTCATCTATCAAACACAGAATTTGTCACATACATCAACATCAAACCAAAATCTTCACCTAGGGTTCATCGACCTAAGAGAATAGGTCTAGTTCATAGAGAGGACATACCTTACAATACATTGCACAAATTATTCCATCTCTTTCTTCTAGGGGTTGATCTCCAAGATCCTATGGTGGATGAAACATCTAAGCAAGCTCAAAGAACCCTCTAGATCTTTCTCTCGAGAAATGCCCCTTCGGGTGTTTTGAGTGGAACCCTAAAGAAGAACCTTAAAATTCCAAAACAAGGCTAAACTCCCATTCTCTCTCCCTAAGCTGTCTATTTTATACAGTATGAGCGCCAACATCACGAGATGAAGATCACGGTCGTGATCTAGGCAGCCTGCCTGTGATCGTCACCGAAGATGCAGTCATTTTGGCTCATTTCACGGTCCGTTGGTAATGATCAAGGTCTTGAGACCGTGATCTCCACTACGTTCGTAAGCCATACGAAGCCTCCTGTTCCTTAGCAATCTTTACAACCAGCGATCAAAGTTCACGGGCTAGGGCCGTCATGTTTTCTCCAATCTCGTGATCTCTTCACTTTCTTCATACTTTGGCGCTTTTCTATCTCCATCCATCACGAAACTCATCCTCGACCTTTCCCCACATGCTATAACATGAAATATATGAAAAAGAACACAACCTAGCATAAAATAGGTCGAGGAGAGGCTATTACACTATTCAAACTATCAAGAAATAAAGAGTAAAATATGTGTAATTATCCCAAATTAAACTCCCCCACACTTGGACGTTTGCTTGTCCCCAAGCAAATCAATCACACACAAGGTAATCTTTAAACCTAAAACACAATAACTCGGGAACATGTCAAAGGGCACAAAGTGGTCGGATCTCAATGTCTATTTGGCACCAAAATAGGGACAACATCAACATTAATCCTAGCAACCACCACAAACGACATTCGAATGCATTAAGGACATGCAAATGAAGAGGCCTCGCCTTGTTCTCAAACCAAAACATAACTTGTAATGATGAGTCACCAATCACAGTTATCCATGAATAATGATCATGTCATAGGAACAAACAATCGAGTAAACTAGGTCCTCACCGGGATATAGGGAAAAAGGATTTTTGGGTTCATATAACTGGCTAGGGTCTTGGACATAGGGCAAAGGATTTTTGGGTGGTCGCACATATAGCATGAGGTTCCACAATTCACCTAGAACCTATTCATAACAACAAAAGACCACAAACAACAACCACAAACTACCTGTTCTATAATTCCAAACCACAACCAATCACGAATAAAATTCAACACACGCTTTCTTTGCTACAACTGCTATCAAAATTTTCAAGCACAAGAGTGAAGGAGGTAAACAAACATGTAAGTGTCTCAATAGTTTGAGTGCCAAGAAACACTTTTTAAGAGCATAAACAACTTTTTGTGGAACCTCACTTTTCTTATTTGCTCTAATTATTACTTTCTTTTTCACTTTTTTCCTTCCTTTTCCTTTCCTCTTTTTAAGAGCATAATTTTTTTTGTGGAAAATCCCCTTGGTAAGCTATTACCTCACCTCTCTTTTCTTATTTTCTCTTATTTTACCTTTTTCACTTTTTTTTCCTTTTCTTTTCCTTCCTCTTTTTTTTTCTTTTCTTGAGTGCTATAAGAGAGCTAGACAAAACATGCCACATTCTTAGCACTTTGTAAAGAATGCTCACTTTTAAAAACTACCTCCAACACTCACTTTCATATTTAGCCGAAACCATGGACTACTCACTATGCGGAACCTCAATAAAGCTCAAATGATGGGAGCTTCCAAGCCGAAGGGTGACTCGACAATGGTGTAGACACAAAGAAAGTAAGGGTCACTCTACTGAATCTCAATCAAGCTCAAATAGTGGGAGAAACACAACAAAAGAGTGACCCTAGGACACAAGACTCAAAAGGATTGACTAGGGGATAATGCAATCGGGACAAGTCAATTTTTGGGTCGTGTTCTAATCCTATGCCTGCATCTTTCTTGCTAGTGACAACGTGAATGCTAAACATAATTATAAGAGGGATCTATCACACAAGGACAAAACAAGAGACACAAATCTCATATGGCTACCGAGATGCTCAATCATTCATTCAAACTTCCAAATTTTGATGCATAAGCAATTGTGATCAATTAGTAATCAATCCAAAACATCCATTGGTTCGTGAACACATGAGAACTGAACATTTACACAATCCTACTGTATATCTCAATCATCAACATAAGTTGTTTTCAATCTCAAACAAGTAATCCATACAACAACGCTAATAGCAACGAGATTAAGAACAAACACCAAAAGTGTCACTATGATCATGAAAATGTCGAAGTTGTTTTGCTTGGAGTACTCAAATTTTTAAAATTTTGGGCATTCAACTATGCTCCAAGCACTCAAAATCAAACCAATCATTCACATACACAAGCAAAAAAGAATACCCCCCCCCCCTCCACACTTAAGCTCAACATTGCTCTCAATGGCGTAAAATAAGGAGGTAAACGATGTTACCGTATAAGGTGTGAATGTCGATGGACGGGATCAGAGATCGGGTGAGATTCTGAAGAGCAAGGCCACGTCCAAACAATAAAATCTCCCCAAATTTTGACTTATTGAAGATAAAAAAGAACAAACTGATGGTGGTGGGTTTGCCTCCCAACAAGCGCTTCTTTAACATCGTGAGTCGGACGCTTTCTCTTCAAGTTTCAGTCCACCCTAAAACCTCCTTGAAGTTGAGGTTCTCCTCGTGAGGTAGTGTCTCAAGTCACAAGCTTTGGACGAGTCCATGATTGAGTGCTCATGAACTTGAATGGTCTTGAGGATCCACCCACGAGACCTCTTCTTCTTTCCTTCTTTCTTCCCTTTGCCCCACACCATGTAAGAAATCATCGATTGACCACCATCACATCCACTAAGAGGGATCGATAATGGTTTGTCCTAGGCTTGGCAAAGAGACGCGAATGGTTCCTTCTCCAAAAGTGCATCGAGGTTGGGTGGAAAGCTTTTGTCGGACTTGTAACTCGTGGATGATTCATCCACCTCGACCTCGTCCTCATCTTGGACACCATTTGCTTCTTCAACTTCAACCTCAAGCTCCCTCCCTTCTTCAAAATTTGCTTCATCTCGCCGGAACAATCAAGATCTTCCTCTTCCTTAATGCTCACTTCCTCCTTCGCATCCTCTTCTTTCACCTTCTCATTCATGTATTCAAGCATGGCTTGGAGGGCAAGATATCATGCAAGATCACTTAAAGGGAAATCTTGCTCCTCTACCCTTGTAACTTGGTCCTCAAAGTTGATCTCGGGAAGGGGAAGGTAATGAGAGTTGCGAATAAGCAATCTTGATCATCCTCACCACAGGAGCTCTCCGAGGTAAGTTCCTCACTCTTCACATAGTCTTTATTGATTGACCTTTCAACCTCTACCTATTCTTCCAATAGTGAGAAGCGATGGCGTGCACAAGATCGCACAACCTTCTCTTATAGTGTCAAACCTTGAGGAGGGAGGAGTTGGAAATCCATGTAGAGCGTGCTCTTCTTAAGTTTTCATGGCTTGCCTCTTCGAATTCCTCTCCTTCAAATGGTAGGAGACTATTCTGAGCAAGTTATGCACATTGCTGGACAATCCCTCCTAGCCTCTCTGTGTTTCGAAGGATCTCCTCTGATGTCCGTATGAAGGATGAGTTGATAAGGTCGGAAATTGGAAGATCCACATTGGATCATCATTTGCTGGTGCCTCGCGAAAATTGCTCCACCATGAGCTCCAATTCACTCTATGGCTCCGGTTGTGGAGTGACACATGGTATCGAGGAATGCCCCATGAAAGCCTCTATGGCCAACTCCATCTTGGATTTCACCTTCGGTTGTGGAGGGAAATCTTCTTTATATGGGGAAGCTTCTTGATATCCCATGAGCCTGGTTGTTCTTCTTGGAAGGATAGTTGATCATAGAACCCGGTTCCTTGGCTTGCACCCTCTTGATTACTCCAGAAAGCTCTGGGGTACCCCGTTCAGATCCATGATTCAGCCTACACAAACAAAAACACAAAAAAGAAAATCAAACAAACACAAACCACCCTTTTAGACAAAGTGTGGGTCAACAAACAAAAAAACGAAACATAAAACAGAAAAAAATGGCTAAAGTAACAACCTAAGCTTTTTTCGATAACCTAGAATGTTCCCCGGCAACGGCTCCAAAACCTTGGCTCGAATCTTATCACACATCCCAATCAACGCTCAAGCATAACCAATGATAGGGTGTAGCATAGGGTAAGCAAGCAATAAAAATAACAAACCACGGGTGTCTAGGTGTACCTTACTTCGGCTTAAGGTTTCGTTATCTAGACAAACAAAATAGTGATTTAGAAAATAAGCTAGCTACACTAACCTAACCACTACCCTAGCTAATTACAAGTTATGGAGCTCTCTTAGCTTGAATCCCCCTAGTTCTATCATTTGGACGGATGTTGAATACCATCGTAGCTCAATCAACTTAATTCATCTACCATTTAGGAGCTTGACATCCCTCAGGTATTGACCCGGAATAACATAGTGGTGAATGGTAGTGCTCTATTCAACCTATCATTTTATATACCATTAGGACATCAATTAAATTTACTCCATCGTGGGTTACCCGGAATGATATATAATAGGAGTGACCCGAAGAAGCCAATAATGTGTTCTAAGGGGATTGTCTCCCTCCTAGATCAAAATCTCAATTGACATGTAGAACTCAAGCAATTCATGTAAACCATCCATCAAATAAATAAATTCATCAATCAAACATAGAATTTGTCACATACATCAACATCAAACCAAAATCTAGACCTAGGGTTCATCAACCTAAGAGAGGAGGTCTAGTTCATAGAGATGAGAGAGATTACAATTCAAAACACAAATTCTTCCATATTCTTATTCTTCTAGGGGTTGATCTTCAAACTCCAATGGTAGATGAAACCTGCAAGCAAGATCCAAGAACCCTCTAGATGTCTCTCTCTAGAATGCCCCTTTGGGTGTTTTGGGTCAAAACACTAAAGAAGAACCCTATAATTACAAAACCCAGCCAAGCTCTCCTTCTCTATCCCAAACCTTCTCTCTCCCAAAGTTGCCTCTTTTATACAACTCGAGTGCCAACATCACGGGCTGAAGATCACGGCCATGATCTAGATAGCCTGCCTATGATCGCGACCGAAGACCCAATCATTTTGGCTCATCTTCATGGTTCGATAGTAATGATCATGGTCTTGATCCCCGTAATCTGGAATCCGTCCGCGAGCCATATGAAGCCTCATATTCCTTAGCAATCTTCACGACCAACAATCAATGTTCACGGGCTGGGGCCATGATAATTTCTCCCAGCCCCGTGATCTCTTCACTTTATTCATACTTTGGCGCTTTTCGAGAACTATTCATCTCGAAACTCATACTCGACCTTTCCACACGTGCTAGGACCTGAAATATATCAAAATGAACACAACCTAGCATAAAATAAGTCGAGGAGCAAAGATTACCAAGTCAAACAAACAAAAAATGAAGGGTAAATTTTGTGTAATTATGCCCGAATCAAATTGTTTGGGTGGTGTTGTTGTTGCTATCTCAGATGATTTGATCTCCTCTATTACTAGGGTGGTTAATCTTTTCCTTGAGGGTCAATGTCTGCAGCCCTTTGATTCGAACATTTCTAGTGCTCGCTCACACTACTTGTTAAACCAGGGGGTGGTATCCGTGATATAGTTGTTGGCTTTGATTGGAGAAGCCTAGTCTCTAAGCTTGGTGCTTGTCTTGTTGGCCATTTTTTATCTGGCTATTTTTCTGGTCTTCAGTTTGGGTTGGGGTTTTTTGTGGAGGAGAGGCAATTTTTCATGCCTTAAACCAGTTCGCTGAGGCCCGTGGTGGTGACGTGGGTCTCTCTATGTTGCTAGTCAATTTCCAGAATGCTTTCAATTTAGTTCATCGTGGGGCCATGCTTTAGGAAGTTCATCGTCATCGTCCGGTTCTATACCGATGGGTAGAGTTTTGCTACTCTAGCCACGCCCGACTGTATTATGGAGAGTATAGCTTATGGTCTTGCCATGGGGTTCAGCAGGCGGACCCTTTGGGCCCTTTGCTTTGGTGTTGCATCCTTTGTGGTACAAGATCATAGACTCTTTTTTATTTGAGTATGAAGGTATGGTGTTTGGATGATGGCACCATTGTGGGGAAGGTCTTGGACATATATATATATGGAAGAAGGCCCTCGATTTTTCCTTCGCCTAAATGTGGGTAAGACATAGGTTTCTGGCCTACTATTGCTTGGCCTTTGCATGGTATCAGTATTCTGGGTGGTCCTGTCACTTATTGTTCTAATTTTAGCAGAGAGCTTGTTTCGAAGAGAGTTACCAGGGTCATCGAGTGGATGGACTTGGTTTTGAGGATTGATGAACCGCAATGTGAGTTGCTTTTGCTTCGGGCTTGTACTGATATTTCTAAACTCCACTTTGCTTTGTGTACTTGCTCCCCTCGGGTTTTTGGGTGGCCCAACTATCTTTTGACACAACTCTTCGTTCTAGTTTAGAACATATTGTCACTGCTTCTGGGCCCGGGTTTGTTGATTAGCAGTGGTGGCTTGCCACCTTCCGTTTCCATTTAGGAGGGCTTGGGGGTTTATGTTGCTGGTGATGTCCTGCATTATACTTTTTTGGCGTTCAGTTTGCAGTCTGTTGAGTTGAATACTAAGCTCTTACGTCCTTCTGGTAGTCTATCTCCTGACCCTACCTTTGCTGACTCCCTATGCACCTTTCATCCATATTATCATCGCTCCATTCCATTTCTTGTCGATTATGATAATTTTAGTGTTATGTACATCGATCAGTACCTTCACGCCTTTCGAGTTTAAGTTCCAACTTTTGTAGAAGGTGAGTTATTATTTTTGTTCTTACTTTTGAATTGATCAGGAAGTTATATGGCGATGCTATGACCAACCTCTGACCGTCTCTTCTTCAAAGGTATGGAGCGAATGAAGCTTTGGCTACAACAATCCACACATGTAGCTATAGAGTTTTTCATGACTAAAGTATATATATTTTGTAGCTAATCTATCTAGTCACAAAAAATTCAGTGCGTAGCTCTCGTAGCTAGAAGTGGTGCAGCCAGTGGCGGAGGGAGGTGGAAGGGAGTGGGGTCCTAGGATCCCACTTGAATAAATTAAATTGGTTATATGTATGTACATACTTGTTTAATTTGCATAGATATAGAAATTAGAACCCCATTCAAATGGAATTTAATTGTCCTAGTATTATAAAACACACAAAAAAGAGACTATATTGGTCATATATCATTGAAAATCACCAATTTTGTAGTCCTTATTCTAAAAATTTCTAATTCTACTAAATATGTGTACAAAAACCTCCAACTATATAGTTCAACAATTTTTTCCTATCTATGTACAATTTCTTTGTCATCAAATGTGTAAAACGATTATGTATATTAAATTTTACTTCGGAACTATTTATTTTAGCTAGTTATTGAAATATCACTTTTCAATTATAAGTTACACAAAATGTAAGGTGCAAATCTAATAACTAATGGTTTGATGAATGACTACTTGAACAAATATGTTTAAGTAAATTTACTTGATAATTGAATACATTGTTATAAGATTTTTCGCAAATGAGACCCCACTAAACTTGAGCTCTGGCTACGCCACTGAGTGCGGCTAAAAGTTAGCTACGCATTTTTGTACATGCGTATCTAATAGCTAATACTTTTAGCCAGTGCTGTGAAAACCGAGCCGAGCCGGCCGGCCGAGCCGCCAAAACCGCCAACCGGGCACAAAACCGGCTCGGACGAGCTATTTAGCCGGACTGGTTCTTTGGGGCGGCCGGCGAGCGGCCGAACCGCTCGAACCGGTCGTCCGGTTTTTTTAATTCGACCGGTTGATTTAATTAAAAAATTTTTGGAAAACTAAAGGGGGTCGGGGTCGGGCTGCAGAAGGCAGAAGCAGAACCCTAATTTTTTTATTTTCATTCTTCTATCTTCTTCGTGGAGAAGAGGCAGCGCCGCTCCTCGTCGCCTTTCCTCAGCGCCGCTCCTCGTCGCCGCTCCTCCTCGTCGTTCTTCTTCCTCCTGCGGCGATCCCGCCGTTCCTCCTCGTCGCCAGCACAACGTCATTCTCAACTGCTGCAGCGGCGATCCCGCCGTCTCCTGTAGCTTCCCTCTCCGGCGACTCTGTTGTGCTTCCCTCTTCGCTCCGGCGACTCTGTTGCTTCCCTCTCCGGCGACTCTATTTCTTCCCTCTCCGCTCCGTCTAACTTCTCGGCCGGATCCGACCTCGTCTTCTTGCCGGCTAGAGGTCGGTTGTTGTAAGCTATAACCTCATCTTTAAAACTTAAAAGGAAACTAAGACTTAGCCTAGCAATTCCGATTCATGAAGGGTAAAAGAAAGCCATGGATTGAATAGGGTTTGATGTATATTTCTTCTTCTTTTGTTCAAGCTACAGCTACACTTACTATCTTTTCTTTAAATTGTCTACCAAATTTCCCTCTTTGTCTCGGCCGATGATCATTTACAACACCAAGCTCTACTGGACTTAATTCCCCAATCCTTCATGAACAGAGATACCCAAAGAAAAATACCAAAATTATTTGGCTTTGAATTAATGGCTGATTTGTATGGATGGTGCGTGGCGTGACTGTACTCAATTAGTTGCTGATTTGATCTTTGTGGTGCGTGGGTTTCCTTCAATTAGTTGCTGATTTGATCTTTCTTTTGTAGATGAGTACTCCAAATCCAGATAGTGGTACTCAATCAACAACACCAAGCTCTACTGCTTCAACTGGGCAAGCTGGTCGAGGAAAGAATGATCCTGCTTGGAATTACATCCAAGAAATCAAAGATGATAATGGGAAGGTGCTGGCACTCAAATGCATGCTATGTGGAATTGAGAAAAGGGGAGGGGGGATTCATCGGATGAAAGAGCATCTTGCTCATTCTACAAAAGGGAATATTGTGAAATGCTCAAAAGTTCCCTATGATGTGCGTCTGAGATTTGCAAATATTCTTAAAGAATATGATGAAAAGAAGGAAGGGAAGTCGAAATCTAATGATCCTATCATTGGTGACAAAGATGATGATGTGGTTGAGTTAGCGAGATCACAAGCAACTAAAAATGTTAGTGACTTGATGAAGAAAGCTAAGGGAGCTGATTTTTTTGCTTCAAGAACCACTCCTGGGTCGCAACCAAGCATCAAAAGTGCAATGGCTACTAAGGATGCAATTCATAGAGCTCATATGATTTGTGCAGAATTCTTCTATGAGAATTGCATACCTTTTAATGTAGCTCACTCAGATAGTTGGCAGAGGATGTTTGATGCTGCAATTGCTATTGGTCCAGGATTTAAGGTACCATCATATCATGATTTAAGGGTGCCTTTACTAGCTGATTGGAAGAGAGAAACCTAGCTAATTGTTGATCAACACCGAGCCGCTTAGGGACAGCGTGGGTGTACTTTAATGGCTGATGGTTGGACTGATCAACAAGGTAGAAGTTTGGTCAATCTATTGGTCTATTGTACTAGAGGTCTTTGTTTTCTTAAATCTGTTGATGCAACAACGGTTGTGAAGACTGCAAAGAACCTTTTCAAGATATTTGATGAAGCAATTCAGTGGATTGGCGTGGGCAATGTGGTTCATGTGGTCACTGATAATGCAGCTAACTACAAGTCATGTGGTAAGATTATTCATAAGACTTATCCACATATTTATTGGTCTCCATGTGCAACTCATTGCATGAATTTGATATTGAGTGATTTTGGAGATTTGGAGAATGTGAAGGCTGTCATTCAAAAGGCTAGAAGAGTCACTGTGTTTGTTTATAATCATTCTCCTGTGATTAATTGGTTGAAAGCAAGGCCAAATTGGAAGCAAATAGTGAGACCTAGTGCAACTCGCTTTGCTACTAATTTCCTCTCCATGAAGAGTGTGTATGAGCACAAGGTTGATTTACAAGCTTTAGCAGTGAGTGAGTTCTTCAATGCAGATGAATCATCTAAGACTGCAAAAGGAAAAGCGGTGAGTGCTATATTGTTAGATGCTCAGTTTTGGGGTGATTGTTTGGAGATGTCAAATGTGGCTCAACCAGTCATGAAGTTGCTGAAGCTTGTGGATTCAGATGAGAAGCCCACTCTTGCTTATGTTTATGAGGGAATGAGAAGAGCAGTTAAGGGAATCAAAGAGATCTTTTTAGGTAAAGAGACTTTGTACAAGCCTTACATTGACATCATCAACAAAAGGTGGGATAAGCATTTCCGGGGGATCTAGTCAAAGCAGCTTATTTCTTCAATCCTGCTCTCAAATATGATAAGGAATATGTGGGGGACATTGAGGTGAAGGGGGCTATAATAAACTTGCTTGAAAAGCCCCAACTTTGTAGTGATGGTTTGCAAGCATGTAAGGAACTGAAACTGTTTGAGGAAGCGAAGGGGACTTTTGGTAGGGACTTGGCTGTTAGAGGTAGATCGTCACTTGATCCAGGTAATATGAAGTATCATGATTTGTAATGCAATAGTTGGTCTATTTAATTGTATTTGTTCTAATAAATTATTTTTCTTTGTAGATGATTGGTGGAATACCTTTGGTGATAGTGCACCATTGTTGAAGAACCTTGCACTTCGAGTCCTAAGCCAAACTTCTGCCTCTTCTGGATGTGAAAGAAATTGGAGTGTGTTCGAGCGGATTCACACCAAGAAGAGGAACAGTATAGAGCATGATAGACTAAGCGATCTAGTCTTTGTGAACTACAACATGAAGCTAGGAAAGAGGTATGTGATAAATAGCAAATATGTATGATTTGAGTACAAAATATTTTTGCCATGAAATAGTGACATATTTGACTTGTATTTAATCATTCATAGGTCTCGTACTAGAAAAAGTAAGTTCTTGGTTGATCCATTTGACTATGAATGGATTAATGCCACTGAATTTTGGATTATGGATGAGGAAGAGGATCCAACTCCAGATCTTAGCTTTGATGAGTTGATGCAAGCTATGGGTGATAATAATGCTAATGACGTTCCTGAAGGAAGTGGAACTACAAGTAGGAAAAGAGGTCGCAATGAAGGTTAGATTGACATATTATTAGTAAATGAAGAATGTTCAACTTTGATCTATTTTTAACACATGATTTCTAACATATTTTTGTTGACTTATTAGATGATGATGGACATGGTGGTAGCACAGCAATTGGGATGGCGTCTTCAAGCAGTGATTCATCTATTGCTAGTGATGGTTAATGAAATGATGATGAAGTTGTATTTGATAGTTGTTTGAGTTTGAGACTTTGAGTGGTTTCCATGTTTAAGACTCTTGTTTAATGTTCAAACTCGTGTGATATTGCATCTATTTTGGAACAATGTGGTGGTTTGGAATTGAATTTTAGATATTTCAGTACTGATGTTCTAGAATGGTTTAAGAGACTAATTTACTTGTGGTTTACCATGATTAAGAAGTGTCTACTATTACAGATGACTGTTTATTAGGTACCGGTTTTCAAACGGTTTTTAAACGGTCTAAGGCCGGCTGGACCACTAATGACCGAGCCGTTCACGTTACCGGGTCATACTCCGGCTCGGCTTTGACAGCATTGCTTTTAGCTATAAACATAAAGTGTTATAGCCATAATCGGCGACGGAACTTGGTTATGAACATTAAGGTTGGTGATGTTCGTGTTGAGGGCAAGGAGGAGTTGAAAGAGGCTTGTGTTCGGCATTTCTCGGCCGTGTTCAAGGAAGACTATCCCAGACGTCCTTTCCCTGCACATTATGGTGGCAATCTTAGAATTTTGGATGAAGAAGAGGCTCTGCTCACTAGACCCTTCACGGAAGAGGAGGTTTGGAGCGTGATTAAGCGTAGCAAAGGGGACAAGGCTCCTAGGCCTGATGGTTTCTCGTTTGCTTTCTTCAAGAAACACTGGGGTGTGATTAAAGAAGATGTGATGAAAGCCTTTGGTGATTTCTTTGAGATGGGGAAACTTCCAAAAAGCATTGCACACTCATTTATTTGCCTCATTCCTAAGAAAGATGCAGTGGAGGACATAAAAGACTTTCGCCCTATAAGCCTTCTTAGCAGCATGAATAAGTTGATTTCAAAAACCATCACTGAGAGACTTAGGCCAATCTTGTTAAGAGTGGTTTCTGGGAATCAGTTTGGCTGCATCAAGGGAAACAAATTCATGATGCATCTCTCATTGCGAACGAGATGATCGATAGCAGGAAGAAGAGTGGCAAACCGGGATTGGTTTTCAAGCTGGATATTGAAAAAGCCTTCGACAATGTAAATTGGAATTGCCTCTTTAACATCTTGAACATCATGCATTTCTCAAACAGAGCCATGTTATGGATTAAGGGGTTGGTTTCGGCTCCTCTCCTTTCTGTTTTGGTTAATGGTGAAGCTGCTGGTTTCCTCAAAACTGAGAAAGGACTGAGGCAAGGTGACCCCATGTCTCCTTACCTCTTCTTCTTGGTCATGGATGTGCTCTCGGGTATGCTTGAATCCCTTAGAAGGGCTGGTCTTTTTGCTGGGTTTTTTGCAGACGAGCTAAACTCGAGGGGTGAAGTAACTCATCTTCTATATGCGGACGACACTATCATTTTCTGCGATGCTAATGAAGAGCACGTGATTAACCTTCTTTCTACCTTGGTTTGTTTCCAAGCTGTTACAGGGCTGAGAATCAATGTGGAGAAGAGCACTATGTACCCTCGGGAATGTTCAAAATCCTGCTGCTTATGCGAGTATTTTTGGTTGTGGTTGGAGCTATCTCCCTACGATTTATCTTGGGCTGCCTCTAGGCGCAAGCCCGAATTCCTCTTCAATCTGGAACCGTGTGTTAAACAGATTTCAGTCGAGATTGGAGAATTGGAGAGGTAATTTTCTGTCCCTTGGTGGCCGAATCACTTTGTGTAAGAGCAGCCTTGTAAGCCAACCTTTGTTCATGTTTTCACTACTGAGAGCTCCCAAGAAGGCAATTCACAAGATGAAAAGTATGATGCGAAACTTCATTTGGTCAGGTGTTCAGAGCAAGAGCAAGTATCACCTTGTGAAGTGGGATATTTGTAAGATGACTAGGGACAAGGGTGGTCTGGGCATTTTAGACCTGGATTGCATGAACATAGCCCTTCTCACCAAATGGTTTTGGAAATATGCTTCTGATCCGTCTGCTTGGTGGAGGCAGCTTATTGATTTCAAGTTTTCCAACTCTGCTTCTGTTTGGAGGGCGGGAACCAATGGTGGGTCGATTGGTTGTTCAGTTTGGAAAAGAATTTTAAAAGAGGAACCTCAATTCTGGAAATCTGCTTGCTTAACCCCGGGAGGCGGTGCTTGGGTGTCCTTCTGGAACGATTGCTGGTGGCCGGGTGTGATTCTGAAAGATGCCTTTCCTAGAGCTGCGACGGCCTCCTCAAATCCTAATGCGTGGGTGTCCAGCCTGATATCCTTTTATAATGAGAGAGTGGAATGGGATTTAAATTTTACTGTTAATTTGAGGGGTGGGGCTGAGTGTGAGAGGTTGAATCTTGTCCATTTTTTATCCACTTTACCCTTTGATATGATCTCCTCAGGTCCTGCGAAGTTAATTTGGCGCCCGGATGTGAAGAATGGTTTCACTGTGAAGTCCATGTACAACGTCCTCGCCCAAGCAAGGTTTAATGGCGAAGAGGATTTTCCCTCTGATGCTATCTGGAGACAGGAGATTCCCACGAAAGTGCAAGCTTTTCTTTGGCTGGTTGTACACAAACGCATTCTTACACAGGACAATTTGAAAAGGAAGGGTGGTTTATGGCGAACAGGTGCGCTTTATGCGAAACTGAGGAAAAACCATCGATCATATTTTCAGTTGCTGTTCTTTAGCAGAAGGATTTGGGTGCAGCTTCAGCATATGCTAGGGATTGTTGGTCCGTTTCCTTAAGATTTTTCCTTGGTCATTAGAGGCTGGCCTGCGGACAATCAGAGGACTTGGAAGTGCTGGTTTGTGAAGGGTCTTCTTCATGCGTTCACTTGGGAAGTTTGGAAAGAAAGAAACGCTAGAATTTTCCAGGAAAAGGGTAAGCATCCGCAGGCTGTTTTCATCAAAATCTGCAGGTCACTCCTCAGTTGGATTTCTTCTACTGGGGTGTTAAGCGATCTTCAGCAGAGAGAATGGTCTAGCATGATCCTTCTTGCTTGTACTCGGCTAACTCCGGAAGAAAACCTCTATGATCATAACGATGGTTTACTGGTTGAGGATGAGGGGGTGTCTGGTGTTGCGTAGAGCTCCGTTTGGCTTGTGTTTTTGTTTCTCCAGGTCTGATGTGTTCCTTTTTTAGTTGCTCTGTTGCGCTATGTTTGTAGTGAGTTCGGTTGAGGGCGTAGGGCCGGTTCGGTCCAGTTAACGCCTCTCACCTGCTGTTCTTTCTTTTCGTTTTGTTTTGCAGTTGGGATCAGATCTCATGATCCCTTCTCTTTCCTTTCTCTGTCATTGTTGAACCTGATTGTTCCTTCCTTTTTCTGTTTTAATATATTTTCACCATTATAAAAAAAAAACATAAAGTAGTTTTTGCTACATAAATAAATAACAAATTCATTAAAAAATTTAGCTTCACAACATGTGATATATGGCTTTATTTACTATTTTTCCATGCATTGCGTTGCTTTGAAGCAAAATAATTTTAGTTTTTGCCATAAACTAGTAGATAACTATAGCTTGTAGAAAAGTATTTCTGGCTAGTTCAATTATAAATTTGACACAATATATTTGTAACTAAACATGTTTGAGTTTTTTCTACCAAAAGCAGTGTGGCTATAAGTTTCACATACAGCTTCTAATAAACTCTTTGTTGATATGACTTGAATCGGATTATCAGCCGCTACGACTGGTAATCGGGGGTCTCGCTGCCCGGTCAGCGAGTGGGGTCCAGGGCCTGGTCTGTAACCGTTTCCTTTGCTAGATTGGATTAGGTTTAGACCCACATGGAGAAGTACTATAATACTTCTCATATACTCCTCTGTAATCTGTAATCTCCTCAGATATAGTGAAACTAGCTCTCTCTCGCCCGTGGACTAGCTAACACACATCGTGTTAGTGAACCACGTAAATCGTGTGTGTGTCTTTCGATTCTCGCTCTCGTATTCTTGCTTTGTCGATTCCGGCGATTTCCCGATCCGTAGCAGCGCGTTTATAACAAGTGGTATCAGAGCCGCGGCTGGAAATCAGGCTAGGGTTTTCGATTCAGAAGAATGACGTCGGTGAACATGAAGATCGAAAAGTTCACGGGGAAGAACAGCTTCGCTATATGGCAGATCAAGATGCAGGCTTTACTAAAACAGCAAGGGCTGTGGGGGCCGCTGTCTGCGAAACAGAAGAAGGCAGCGGTCGATGACGATGAGTGGAATACCCTGGAGGAGAAGGCCCACTCGACCATCATGCTATCGTTGTCCGATGACGTCATCATTGAAGTCGCTGCTGAGAAGACTGCCGCGGGCTTGTGGTTGAAACTTGAGAGTCTGTATATGACGAAGTCTCTAACCAACAAGCTGCATCTCAAGCAACGGTTGTTCAGCTTGAGGATGCAAGAAGGTACGCCTTTGAGGGAACATCTCGAACAGCTTAACTCTATTTTGCTGGATCTGCGTAATATAGATGTTCAAGTTGATGA